>OZ014438.1:40889883-40916754 GCA_963966035.1 Acleris laterana
AGGCATTTGTCATTCTTTATTGATTTGATATGTACAAAAAAACCGGCCAAGCGCGGGTCGGACTCGCGCACCGAGGGGTCTGTACAAACCTTTGGGTATAAGTAAAAGTTCACCCATCACGTAGGTGATGTTACTAAATATGTAAGGATTTCGGAATTTTTCCTTTATATGTGCTAGAAAACTTTGCTTCAAATGTCTTTCGTCCTGAGATGTTTTAGGATAAAGGTGTTACAAATTTAATTAGGAATTCAGAATATTAAGAGAATGGGCAGAATGATACAAAGCCGTTTTGAGATCTAGACGTATCGGTAACAGACGACTAGACGTATATGAAACCTTTTCAAACATTCTAAGCTCTAAACGACTCAAACATAAAAGTGTACTTAAACGTGTGTTATGGACAAAATTCAAGTTACGTTTTAGACCAGCGAGGCTATTGTCTCACGCACTCGCAATCACGATCGGCTTTAGAGTGGAACGATTGTTTTCGTTTTGTATGCAGACAAGCCTTCGATTTTAAAATGAAAACGATTGCGATTGCGAGTTCGTTAGGCAATAGGCCCACTGGTTAACGTTTTTAAGCTAACCAGCGTTACCTGTTTTAACTATTCTTGTTTATTTTCTTTCTGAATTTTATTAACTTAAAGATAATTTTAATACTTACAAATGTTCGTTAAATTTTAATTATTTTCCGCGGGTAATCAACAAAATAATTAAAGGATGTTGATTTCATTTCTAAAGCTAAAATAGTTCTTGTACATTTTCAACTAGTAATTTTAGCCGTGACAAACCCGACACGTCCGGTCGGTACTACATTTATGATATTTTATGGAAATCAAATTGTATTTACGAGGAACTTTTAGCGGGGGACACGCCAAAAACTGTTGATGTATAAAATGGTCATTATTTAAATATTACGCAAAGTATTAGCAAAATTAAATTTTACTGGGTTAAAATGTGTTCATGCTTTTCGAACTCTAAAATAATTAGCCAAATATAAATTTTAGTTTTTATTAGACTTCAAACACAGGAGACAGCCTAAAAGTGGGGGGTACACTTTTTTCATGCATGTCGTATGTCTTGCGAGTGCGATACGTTCTTGGTACCTAGATAGTTGTCCCAGAATCTTTTATTGCTTTATCTTCTGAAGAAAAGGGTTAACGACAACTGCTTTGTTGTATACAAAAAAAGGAATAATAGAAATTATTCAAAAACGAAATTGTAGTTAGTCTCGTTAATTTATTTTAAAATAATGAATGACCTTAAACCCGAAGTTTAGGATTTATCTCTGTATGCCAATCGTATGGGTTGTCAATTGGGATGGGTGAGCAAATCCACTAGGTTGGCTATTTCAAGAGGAAAGGGTGGTCCGGTCTCTGGACCGTATTATTGGTTTTGAATGCTATTTAAATAGCAAGATCATTCATAACGCAACATTTTGCAGGTGAATTCAATTTAAACCGATCTAACTGCTTCTCGTAGGTTGAGAGAGTCGTTCTCAATCCAAACTTAGAGCTAAGCTGTCGAATATATTTTTTGAACCGATTGATTTTCATATGAATTTTATAGAGAGGTGATCACATCACAGAACTTAACTCTAATATATTGGCCGTCATTAAGTTCGAGCACAAAATGGAAAACCGACAACTCGAATTTATACGTCAAATCAGAAAAAATATCAATTTGAGAAATACATTAAGAAGGAAAATGGTCCATCCTGAATATGGTCGAAAAAGAAATTATGCCCCGTGCTAAAATTGCTAAATTTGAACCCAGACCGGAAAAATAATGACCTTTGGTATTTATTTACGTTCCACCTAAAATATGTACATTGCAAAATCTATTAGATCATCATTCGTTTACAGCCTGGTTACATTTTAGTCTTAATTCTTATTAAACTACATTCAATATTATCTGCGTAGATATTTGATTTTACTCCTAATTTATAATGGACAAAATTAAATTCGGGGATAATAAGTTTACAACGAAAATGAATTCGGTTATAAATATTTTTCAGCACAATAGGGAATATAATTACATAGTTTTTTTAAATCGCATGTCTCAATCATATGTGAAAATACCGTAAAGACATCACCAAAAGTTACATTAAAATTAATATCGGCCAACAAATACGGATGACACAAACATTTTAAGACAGAGAGATCCAATATGCACTGTCTGTGATGTCATGTAAATGTAACAGGTCGGCCATATAAACTCCACGTTAAATTCTGTTATACTAGAAAGAGATAGGAACGAATCTTTGTTGGCTTATAATTATTTTAGTTATATCATAGCCATTCAAAAAAATAATTTTCTCAATTGTTTTTAAAAAAAAATCAGCTTTTATTGAAGCTGTAAAAAAATAATGAATATTCACTATTAGATTTTGAATAAATTTATTTGGGATGGTATTTTTACCTGTCCAAATTTAAAATGGTTAATTCAAGTGGACGATTTTCCATTAGTACTTAATGACAGTAAATTCTCTAATATACCTACTCGTAACTAAAGCGCTATACAATAATAATAAATACATATAATAATACTGTTGAGATGTCCAAATGGTTTGACAATTCTAAATATAAATCCCAGAACTTTTCGGTATGACAGTATCGCAATTAGGGTTGATTATTCACCAAAAAATCTAATAGTATTTTTTCAGGACGTTTTGAAATTTTGTTCTTTTCCGTATTTTTCAGTTTTTTGGGAAAGAAATGAAGCTTTTATACTAATTATTATTATTTATTAATCAAATAAATGCGACTTAGATGATGACACAGACGACAGTGTCATCATCTAAGTCGACGATGACGTCGTCGATACTGTAAAAATCATTTTGCAAGTGCAAATTAGATCGAATAAAAATTAGTTTATTCATCCGTTCTGGCAAGAGCCGGTTTCTACCCGTGGTGTGAGTGCGACCAAACAACGACCAGTTCTTGTCTGACGCGGCAGATGACGGAGGAACACTAAGTAACCTTACGGCAAATTGTCGATAGAAGTTTTGTTGCACAAAATCCTTTCCACCAAATAAGAGGACTTATGCTCATTACAGGCTGCCATATAAATTCGTTGGCCCAGAATCCGCTTTTTGCTTGGTATTCAGCGAACTGACCCATTAAGTCACAGGTATTCATGTGCATACAGTCAATTAATTTAAATTAATTATTTAAGGTAATTTAGCTAAAAATTGTGCCACTTTTAAAAAATCATTGTCAGATATCATTTCATATTCGGTGAAGAAAGATTTGTTGAAGCTGGGGTCCAACATATATATGCGGTTAAATGCATCTGTTGTATGCCAAATTCCTTACAGTTTTTCACGTATGTTAAAATAGCATCTTTGCTTTCTGCAAATTCGGGACAGTCATCTAAAAAAATCATTTTTTGAATTTGTTTTTCTATCCTTAAAAATGCAGCCTCTGAAAGAAGTGCATTGTCGGACTCTATGTTATGAATCGCAATCGAAATGGGTAACAAAATTGCTTCTGTAACTTTCAATTGAGACCACAAAGAATCAGATAAGATTGTTTGTCTAATATTACGATCAACGTGAGCTCCCCCTTTGCCAGAGCTTCTAAAGCTTCTCGAATTTCGATAAGTGATTTAAAGGTCGCAATGGCACCAGCCTATCGTGTTTTACTAGGCAGTTTCAAAATTTTGTACTCCCATATTTTTCTTTTTGTAATTCTTCGAATACCGCAAGGCATACGTGTCTCCTATTAATATGTTTTATAATATTCTTTCAGTGGGTGAAAAATGTTTTGAAGCAGTCTATTTTCATTATATCGCCAAATAATAAATTCAATCCGTGTACCGCCGTAATCCGTGTATCCAATGCAATCGATGTGGTTATAGTGAGTTCTACCTATTCTGTAAATGCTATGTCATTTGTTATATTAAAAAAGAAAGTCATAAAAGTATTTGACAAATCAATTTTCCTTCCGGGTCATGGCTGCTCGTATGACTGAATGTCCAAATGGCTCGAATGTGTAGGTGTCAAAATGTACAAAGTTTATTGGTTATGACGTTGCGGTGGCAAAATGACAAAAGTTCACATTGTATTTATGTTATATTATGCTTGTGTCAGAATGTTAACATTTAAAAATGTATTTACGTCAAATTATGTCAGAGATAAAATATATAAATGTTACAACATTTTAATGCCTAATCATGTAATTGTCTAAATAACTGAGTCTTATAATGGCAAAAATCTATGTACCAACCTATGAATAATTGGGACATACTTATAACTTATAAATATTAAAGACCCCCATTTTTTTCGACGTCATGTATCGACGTACCCGATCTATGACTAGGTACTGCAAAACAGGAACGACAGATGACAGTCGAAAAATTAAATATTAATAACTTTTCCCAGGTGTAATATTGTCCTAATCCTAATTGTTTATTTCGGTATAAGAACCCTATTCCGAGAAATGGTTTCTGAATTAACATAGGTTGTAAAAAGTTAGTACCTATATCCCAATTCCGAGGTGTCCACTGTCACAGTCAGCATCATCTAGTAAGTAGCAGCCAACTGACTGTACCTACGAGGTAAAAGGAAATAAATAAAACGCCAAATTTTAAAACAAAATTGTCTTACAATATTTAAACAAAATGTTGGACCTAATCTCCTTTTTAAATAACTATATACATTATTCTCCATAAAAAAAAATCACTTGTTAGTTGTTACTCTTCTTAGCCTAAGATAATGCTTAATTGTTGTATAGCTTTTCATCGTGTTTAAGCTTTGCAATGCATTTTAAATAATTAAGCGGACTGATTTCTTGGTCTGCCAGTTGTCTTAACAGATCTTTCATCTTCCGATCAAAAACAATATCACACTTCCTACGTTTGATGTTCTCGAATAGTGCGTTTTTAATCTTTGTTTCCTGATACTTTGCTTCCTTGCGTAATAAATGAACAAATGTAAACAAGTTTGGCTTGCACCGCAGCCTCTTTATAAGCCGACTGTGCCACCCTTCCAAACTATTATTGGTTCGGTGGCGTTCATAAGCACAGCTAATTTGATCAATATAATTTTTGGACAGCCATTGCTTGACAAAGTATGTTTCAAATTTTTCTATTGCGTCAGTTTTCTCTGAAATACTATTCAAAATTTCTGTCCATCCAACAGTTAAAAAGTGTTTGGGCAATAGTGGTAAATATGATGCTAACTCTGCAAGTTTCCGTCCATCTTTAGTCTGTTGAAGTTTTAACATAATTATCTGCTTTTCGCCATACGGCTTTATTGAAGTGGTAGAAACATCCACTTAAGGCACACTCTGGGTAAACTTCTTTTATGGCATTAATTTGTGCCTTTTCAAAATCTGATTTATAATTTTTGTTGACAACTTTCAGTTCATTTTTCATGTATGAAAATAAACGTATGTAAGTTTCAGTTTTTCTGTTTGGCATTAAAGCATACAGCACTGGTACAATATTGGTTCTCTCTTCCGTGCTGTTGATATCCAAGTGAATCGTAAACAATTGATCTCAAGTTACTGGAGCTGCTTCGAATGTACCGTCTCCAAACCAAATTTTATCATCATCTTTACAATATACATATTTTTGTACAAAGTTTGTGCCAAATAGTAAAATTTTTTCACTCGTCCCATCTTCCCACAGTAAAAAGTTATCCTTTAAAATTTTCGGTAATATCACTTCTTCTAATGAAGTAAATGACGTTTTCGTAACTTCCAGAAAGTTTTTTCTTGCTCGATGTAACGTCCGTTTTTTTACTTTCAAATATTGGCATCGTTATCGAATCAGCAGAATCAGATTCCTCATTTAGAGAAATAAAACTTTCTTCGAATATTTCTTGAACCGGTTGATAATTTTCACACACTTTTCTTTTACAAAGTTGAGTGGCAACGTGAATCTTATTTTTTGATGACGGTGGATTACATGTATGCCCAGTTCTACGTAATATTTTAGTTTTGGTGATGTCCATTGTCATTGACGCCGCACAGGAAAGCCGATTAATACACTTCCAAAGAGTAGTACCATTTTTATTCGTCACTCCCAAATTATATCTGTGTATATCGTAGAGTAATGTCTGGTTACCTTTTTGATTTGTACTAAAAATTAACTGCTCTTTTTGTTGTATCTCCATTTTAATATTACAGATAATTCTTTATCTACACAGCTAAGTCCGTAAAGGATGAAGAGAACTTATCTGACAACCAAATGCCAGTATTCTATTGTTTTATCATTTATTTTCAAGAGGCATGATTTATAGCAGTACTCAAAAGAGTTTTTAATGAGTATTTACGGATAAATAACTCCTTGATAACAAACAATACATCATAAGTATTAGTCATTATGACACTGATACAAACTGTACATTTTGACTATCATTCGGCATATCAAAGATGTCATTCTGATTTTATACATTCTGACACTCGATCGTTCTAACACTTATACTTTGTAACAAATAGTATATTAGATACTGGTTCGTTCTGACAAATAATCTTTATGACTATTAATGTATATAACAATCGTTCTTTTAAACAATCGTTTTATATGTCTGTTGTACATTTTGACACTCGTATTATTTAGCACATAGGCAATCGAACTATTTGGACATTCAGTCATACGAGCAGCCATGACCCGGAAGGATATGAATCGTGGTAAACTATTAAACGGTGCCGAGAAATCATCTTCAATGTATTAACATATTTTAATAATGAAAATGATAAAATGAAGGTTCTTCTGAAGTTTTTGATGGTTATTCTAAGTGTAATGTAATTTTGACGGTGTTCCTAAATATAATTACCTATTAAACTATTTGTATTTTTTTAAGTAGGTAATATAATTTGTTTTTTTCTCAAGCTTTATAACTTCTTCTTACAGAAATAAGTATTTTCATTTTTCTGCACACGCTGCCATTGACAATGTCATTTCATGTATTAATTCAGAAACGACCTATGTGCCTAATTGTATCCTAATCGCGGTTTGATCATACGTCCGACCAAACACTAAATTAGGGTCTGCCAAGATCCATTCAGTCAAAGATAGTGCCTGAAACTTGACAGAACTTGACAGCTTATGGATGGCCTCAGTTTAGTTGGTACTAACTAATAATTTTAGCAGCAGTAAAATTTGTTTATTGGTTCTGTTTGAAGGAATAGTGATAATAACAACATTGCTTTACTCCTGCCAATATTATCAAATATCAATATTCGAAAACTGTATGTTTGTGCAATGTGACAGGATTGGTTACCTATCTGAACTCCGAAAAATGTTTGACCGAATTTTAGTTCGACACATATTATTCAACAATTAATTATGGTTTGGGTTTTTTTTTTACGTTTGCTTGAGCGATCAGTTCAAATATTATTATTTAGTCATTACTTATTTGATTTTTTTACCGACTTGACAAATTATCTATTCCTTATTACTGGTTTCGGCGTACAAACAGTTGTCCAATGTAATGGTTGGTCAAATTATCCATTTCCCATTCCTGATTTTACCTTAGTAACCTTTGCCCAATGTAATAGCTCGGTTTATTAATACTTAGTTAATCTATTCTTTAAAAAAATAGAGCAGAAAAAAAAAATAACCTTGCCTTCTAACCTAACGTATCCGAGTCGGTTCTGCCCTAATTCATCTTACTACGAAAACTAGTTACAAGCAAGATTTTTAGGGGCTGAAATGAATATTTGACGTAACGTAGCGAAATCTATATGTAGGTAGCATTGATGTAAGTACTGAAAAATGGGTTAAGAAACAAAATACGAAACAATTCTTAGGCTAGTTGTAGCATTGGTGTAATGAAAAATAGGCTATGAAATAAAATACGTAACAATACATAGTGACTACAAGGAGAAAAGTTGCTCGGACTAAAGATACGATTACTTAATGTCAAATAGTGAAATAAAAATGGACGAAACATGCCATCAGAGAAACGATAAAAAGCGAAACGTTTTCAGTCAAATTAAATTCCGTTAAACAAAAATCGAAGTTGCGATATGTTACCGACAGGATTAACTTATTTTCAGCGTAGTACCTAGTAGTGAATTAACACAGCGTCGATTGTTCAGCAGTTGGCTCGCGAAACCTACTCGCCCTTTTAAAACTATACCTACTTCTTGTCACATCATCAGCACATCAGCAAGATCAGCAGCAGAAACACGTTTACTGCTGAGCCCTCCCTAAAGATCTCCACCATGATGGGATCATAGCCACCCGCTTTATGGTTATTGGAATAGGCTAGTTTGCGAAGGTTGGAATGGACAATTTAACAATTGCTTCAAAAGAAAACCAGCAACATTAACACATTGTTCACTTCCACTTTTGCACTTCCCTCTCCATCAAGCCCAGTATCGGAATCCTGGGCGTTGACATTTCTCATGACGTTAAGTTCCGTAGTCATTTGGAAGATAAAGCCAAATTGGCTTCCAGGAGGCTTGGCGTGCTTAGAAGAGCAAGACGGTACTTCACAGCTGACCACTGCCTCCAACTTTATAAGGCTCAGGTTCGGCCGCATATGGAGTACTGTTCTCATCTCTGGGCTGGGGCACCCCAATACCTCCTTCTTCCACTTGACCGGATACAACGCAGAGCGGTTCGAATCGTCAACGACCCAGCGCTCTCCGTCCGATTGGATTCCCTCTCTATCCGAAGGGAAGTCAGTTCACTTTGCGTGCTGTATAGGCTTTACAACGGGGAGTGTTCTGATGAATTATTTGGACTTTTACCGGCCGCAGAGTTCCACCACCGAACTACTCGTCGCAATGCGTTTCACTAGGCACTTTTTGCCTCGTACAGTGAAACTGTGGAATGAGCTCCCTTCGGCGGTATTTCCCACCAGTTATGACATGGGTGCCTTCAAGAAAAGAGCTTACATCTCCCTTATTGGCCGGCAACGCACCGACAACTCTTCTTGAGCTGATGGTGTTTATGGGCGGTTGTGTTTACTTCCCATCAGGTAACCTACATGCTCGTTTGCCTCCCACTGATATAAAAAAAAAAAAAAAAATTGTCTGAGAATACTTAAAAACGATGCAGTATTTAACGCTGTAAACGCACTAACCCAGTTTCCGAAGAAACTGACAAAATTGGTCAAAGAGCGAAATGTACCTATACACGGTGTTTTTTTTTGGTGATCAGGAACCAATTTTTCTAATTCAGTTATTAATGGCGATCACGTTTAAGTCGCAGTTACATGAAACAAAACTTAGTTTACTTTTAATTGAAATTATTTGTCACCCTACTGATTGTTTGTCAACACTTAACTGATAAGTTCATTGGCGTAATATCTGTCAAATTTCCCGCCAAAGCGATGGCACTTGACGTATCTACTTCACTTCAATAATTAATGTAGGATGTCCATGTCTCCAGTGGCGATTGGTTTTAACAATATCATTAACTTAAATAAATTAAACAGTGAGTTAATTGTTTGAGACATCAACCATTAAATTCCATTTATGTTGCTTATTAATAATTTTCAACTCCTGATCACCGATAAAAAATCACCGTGTATATTCTGCACGTACAAATGCAGCTCATAAATGGTGATATAGGCGTACCATTGTTTTAGAAAAATTGAGAGTGTAAAGTTCCCTTGTTCCTTGGAGATAACTATGGTCAGGTAACTGGTTATCTGTGAAGATTTATTTTCTTCAGAGATAGCCAGTTATCTCCAAGGATTCGTTTTGCCTCGCAGATAACTGTTTTTTTTTTACAGTTATCTGCGAAGAAAATCCGTTCCTTTGAGATAACCGGTTATCTCCAAGGATTGGTTTCGCCTCGCAGATAACTGATAAAAAAATCAGTTATCTGCGAAGAAAATCCGTTCCTTTGAGATAGCCAGTTATCTCAAAGGAATGGATTTTCGTTATAGATAACTGATTTTTTTATCAGTTATCTGCGAGGCGAAACCAATCCTTGGAGATAACCGATTATCTCAAAGGAACGGATTTTCTTCGCAGATAACTGTAAAAAAAAACAGTTATCTATAAGGATATTTTAACTGCCATACTTAGTATTTTTTAAATATTTTATACAAACACAAACATACAAATGTATAACAGTTAATTAGATTGCTAAAATAAACCGCAATTATACAAATAAACGCATTTTATTTTTAACTTAAAAGACAATAAATGAAAATTGAACTATTCATGTCATAAAACTTAAAGTTTAATACGCATAATATGGGCATATAATTTCCAAGCAATGTCCAACGGTGATTTGCTTTTGCAGCAACTGTAAGATTGCTTTTGCAATACGTGCATGTCGCATCGCGTCTTCTAACTTTTTTTTGTTGCCGTGAAATTTTGTTACGATAAGATTTAGATATTCCATAATATTTAGCGTCGATTTTTAAAACATTCAATAAATGAGGCAAGGTAGGTTTACTACGCCCTATAAATCGGTTCAATCGCGAGTTCCAACCTTCCAATTTGTTAGTGGTGCGATTTTGTTCGTTGTAACAACACCATATATCTCGAAACCCACGTCGGTTCAACCAGTAGTTGTACATGTACACATTAAACTCTCGTGCAAATTCGTTTTCTGGACTTTCAGCCAAGATATATGTCCATCCGTCGTCAATATATATTTTAGGCAAAAGGGCAAGGCCTGAACAGAGGCTCACGTGGCGTCTATTAATATTCGATTTCATTCCACCCAATGATTTTGCTTTTCGTCGTAGACTTGACGAAAAATGATAAAAGCAACCTTTTGCTTTGATGCTAGGATACACTTTTAAAATTGCATTCCTTGACGATACTTCAAAGTCCATGGTAATTTTATCCGGGTTCCAAAGTGGGATTTGTGAACGTATGATTTGAAATAATATCTTGTAACTATTCTCCTTTTTGGTTGTCATAAGAGCATAGACAAGTGGTATTATATTCGGATACTCGGGATCATTGCCAATATTGCCAAATAAGACATATAATTGCAGAAATGGCTTGCAACAGCTCTTAAAAGTTCCATCCGCATAAAAATGCTTTAATGTTGCCATGTACCCTCTCGCCTCTTCGGATGCAAATACTAATATTCGAATGAAATCGTCATTAACATCGGAGTAGTCTGCTAGCAGGAACTTGTGATGCATAGGTGGTAAAACCACATCGACGGGATTTTCGCACACACTTTTCGCTATGTTAAGTGCATTGTTTCTTGCGTTGTATAACCCCGTTTTTACTGCTGGAAATTGTGGTATCTGCTCTACTAAATGCACTCCTTGATCTTGTAAACGACAAACTGTATCAAAGTATTGTTTCGGAATAGGTGTTAAATCAGTAGTTACCCGTGTACGCAATAAGTCTATTTCTTTTCTTACCATATTTTTGTTCGATACGCAGTTTTCCTCGTGTTGATGCTTTTTAACGACGTCTTTTTCTTGTGATAAGGTTATACTACCCCTACACTTCTTATTACGACACGCCCAAAATTGTTGACCATTTGTGTAATCCTTTCGCTTATGATACTGATAACCGCCGCTGAGTAAAACGTAGCCTCCTTTCCCAGAAGAAACGAATTCCACTGGTGTCGGAGTAGTTTCAGCCATATTTCAATAATTGTACACACTTTATGCTCAAGAAATTATGATATAAGCTACTCTGATACAGAAAATAAGGAATGAACAGCACTTGATACTCAATTGTTTGCTATACGTCATTTAGATTTCAAATTAGAACTGACAAACGTGAAGAAAAAGATAATGCCACTTCAATCAAAGTAATACTCCACGGTCAAATGAAATATAAAAAAACTGACCAAGTGCTTGTCGAACCACGCACAACGAAGGGTTCCATGCCTACTACTACTACTACACTATGACAAATATATGTTATATCAGAAAGGTCGTATCACAACAGAAATCTTGCGGCACTTAAGTTCTTTTAAGTACGGAAAGCTGTTTTCCTGCAATAAATCGAAAACCCTTAAGCCGATCATATGCAAAATCATTTTCGTTGAAAGTATTTAATAAGCACTCGGTCCACAATTTTTTTCATCTTTTCACTTTTCTTCGTATTCGAAATGAAAAGAAGAGTGTCGATCTCGGAAGACACTCATTTTAGCACACGGTTAGCAACTAACTGTTATTTGTATGTTTGTGTTTGTATAAAATACTAAGTATGGCAGTTAAAATATCCTTATAGATAACTGTTTTTTTTTATCAGTTATCGGTGAAGAAAATCTATTCCTTCGAGATAACTGGCTATCTCCTAGGAACAGATTTTCATCGCAGATAACTGATAAAAAAATCAGTTATCTATAACGAAAATCCATTCCTTTGAGATAACTGGCTATCTCAAAGGAACGGATTTTCTTCGCAGATAACTGATTTTTTTATCAGTTATCTGCGAGGCGAAACCAATCCTTGGAGATAACCGGTTATCTCAAAGGAACGGATTTTCTTCGCAGATAACTGTAAAAAAAAACAGTTATCAGCGAGGCAAAACGAATCCTTGGAGATAACTGGCTATCTCTGAAGAAAAAAAATCTTCACAGATAACCAGTTACCTGACCATAGTTATCTCCAAGGAACAAGAAGGTAAAGCCCTTTTGCCCTTGGCCACTTATAAATTATTTTACCTATGTACTTATAAATAATAAAATTCAATGTGACGTTGACAACATTATTTGTTTAGGTTATTCTTAATCGTTACCCAATAACATTTTATTCATCTCTACTTGTAGTATTACTACATAGGGAAAATAAGATATTTTAATGGTACTACGATCTCCTAGATTCTTTGATGTATCAGTAGTACCATTGCCATTTGTTTAGCAAGCAAACCCTGAACATTTGAATAAGTATTGTTTTTAACGGTACTAACGATGCATAAATGTGTCACTAGTTCCATTGATGGTACTAAAGTAATAAAGGGTAAAATAGTACATTGTGTATTAAATTAAGGGTGGTAAAGAAAGAATTACAAACGAGAGTCTGTTAGAAGGCTTTAATGACTCGAGCTTTGTATTTCCTTTACCACCCGTGTAACATACAATGTTTTTCATCACAATTGCGAGGAAATGAAATAAAATCAGACAAAAGATCATATTTTTAACTTATTAGCGGCAGACTACATCATTGTTTGTGACTTACCACCGATAATGTCAAACGTGTTCGGAGTCCGATTCTAGTGACAGTCGAGATCAATGGTTTATATGCGAGATTTTTTATTTTTAGGAAATTGTATGCAACTGACATTTCATCTCGAATGAAACTTCATATCGAATGGCACAAGAATTGGGGTCCTGACGTATTGTGATAGTTTGAGTCCACGTATATTATTTAAAAAAAAAGCTATTACGCACGATAGGGCGTAATGGTAAAAAAAGGCCCGTGGGTATTATTTTGGATTTACGGTCGATTTTTCTAGCATGTTAGGACACTATTTACGAGCAAGTGTGATGAAAAATATATAATACTAGTTTCTGTCCGCGATTTCGTCGGTGTGGCCTTCAGAATTTGATCTTACCAGGATGAATAATATTATAAGTTTCAACCAAATATAAAAGTTTTAATATCGCTGTATAGGCAACATATATGTAGCTTAACCACCGAGTGACTTTGACCACATCAAGGCAACATTCGATACAGAGTTTTAAATCAGCTAGTCCGTATATGGAAAACTAAGTGTCTGTTCTTTAATAACTTTTGTGTACGCATACATTTATACCAATGAATACAAACTGAAAGTATTACAGGATGACAAATTTTAGCAGAAAAATTACACTAGGTACCCTTGGCTGGCTGAGATTTCACCTTTTTAATTTTGTTACTCGTCCATACAAAGTCAGCCACCTTGTGAGCAAATTTACAGGTTTTAACGATTCGATTGAGATGTTTTTCCGGGATAAAAAATATCCTACGTCCTTTTCCAGGACCTAACGATCCGTTCAGTGGTTGAAGCGTGATAAAGTATAAAACCTCCAAACATCCAAACTTTCTCATTTATTGTATCAGTAAGAGTAAGAATAAGTTTTTTTTAGGATACTTGAAAGTGAAAATGGCTTATTATTATTATTAATATCATAATATTTTTCTGTAAAAAAAGATACACTAATTTTGTTGCACAATGTTGACTGTGTACTCTCAGATATAAATTCAAGCACCCCATTTGTTTCCAAGATCGAGTATCTAAATATATATAACTCAAAGGTGACTGACTGACTGACATAGTGATCTATCAACGCACAGCCCAAACCACTGGACGGATCGGGCTGAAATTTGGCATGCAGGTAGATGTTATGACGTAGCATCCGCTAAGAAAGGATTTTGATCAATTCTACCCCCAAGGGGATAAAATAGGGGATGAAAGTTTGTATGAAACATATACAATTTAAACCGATCGGGCTGAGACTTTGCATGCATAAAGCTACTTTGACGTAGGCATTTGTGGATAAAACGGCATTTTCCGAACAAAAAGCATGCATGCATACAAAACTACGTCATGACAATAAACAAGTCTCAGGGGCAAACTCTCAAATTTGTGGGTATTGACTTGAGAGAACATTGCTTCTCTCATGGACAGTTTTATGTTGCTTGCTCACGAGTAAGTTCACCCAATAGCTTGATAGTTTTAGCGCCTAATGCCAGATTAGTTAAGAATATTGTGTACAAAGAAGTTTTATAGGCCCTAATTTTTTACACACGCTAAACAAAAGTAAAGCTGCAAAAACTATACTTCTTAACGCGAGCGAAGCCGCGGGCAAAAGCTATAAGTTATATTACTTTGGGAATTTTTTGAGAAGGTAAGTGAAATGGGGAGTGGAAGTTTGTATGGGAGTTTTGTGGTTTGAGGCAGGGTGGAGCCAGATGCCTACCGTGAAACCGTCCAATTTTGCCGGCTAATTTTAAATATTCTTAGTTTTTCTAAAATAAATGTAAGGTTTCATATACTTTTATATGTGTAAATATAGTCTAACTAATCATAGCATTGTGTTACAATAAAGAAATAGTCCTTATTTTTAAAGAATTTCAAGAAATTTGATATTTTCATGGCGGGCCAAATTACCTTCACTTTCGTCCATATTTGCCCAAGCCCATTATTTACCAAAATATAGCTCTTAGAGCATTCATGTATAAGGATCACAAAGAGTTTTGGGTAAAATTGGCCCAAAAACATTAAAACCAATAAGCAAATAATAATAAATTCGTCTAGAAAGAGGTGGGCAAATTTACCCGCTAATTTACAACTGTTTTTATACAACTAACTCGTAAGTGTTAGGGTTGTCAAAACCTGTTTGATAATGTTTGAAAATTAATACATTATTTTTTTTTAATGCAGTTGGTAGTTATAAGATCAATTACAAAACTTTTATCTAGTCATTGGTAACAAAAATCACCCTTATTTTACTTATACAATGCAGCTATAAAAATATCAGACCCAAATATATAATTTAACCCAAATTAAAGCAAGTGAGAAATGAAAAAGTGACAACCCTAGTACATATTTAAGAGCGGGCAAAATTGACAGATACGAGATGCTACACTTGCGGTTCAAATTGCCCGCCATCTTAATTCACGATTTAAGCTACTCACTGCATAAAAAGCAAAGAGTAAATGTTCTGATAACTTTTGTTTATATTATACTCGTACAAAAACAAACACTCACCTTTGTCTTCTTCATTTTCCAATATTTTAAAAACACTGTAGACACATTTCGCCCGCAACAAACACGCTTCCACTTTGATAAGCTGTGACAGTCAACTGAATGAAGTTGGAACCAAAAGCAATTCGTAGTGTTGCCATAAGTATAACCTGTTTTCTACTAATACAATCAAAAGTTACCAAAATACTGTTTTTTTTTTTTAAATTCAAATGTTAGCTTATTTTTGACTCAGCGGGCAAAAAATCCATCAAGGGCAAAATTGGACGGTTTCACGGTACTTATTTATATTTGCCCGTAAAAAGTGAAACAGGAGATTGAAAATTTGTATATTTTAATTTGTTTTAATACATGCATGAATGATATTGCCCTACCAATGTGTTTTTCTCATGTGAGTATTTGCTATAGACCCCACGCTTCGAATGCGAGTAGTTATGGCTAAGTAAGTACCTACTCAGAGGACGCTGTCGTCCTTCCCCGGGTGTTCGTCTCTTTCGACACCTACTGGTACTAAGACATGGGAAGGTCATTCTAAAGGGGAATTTAAAAAAAATGCTCGATTAAAAGTTAGATCCATAAAATGTTTGTTTATGTAAACCTGAAATAAAATAAAACATATAGCTGACTTATTAAAAAATTACTGGTTAAAGGTAAAATTGTATCTCTGTCGATATTTCTTAATGAATGTTCTGAATCTCCGCGGACGAAGTCGCGGGCGGAAAGCTAGTCTAACATATTGTTCCAAGATATTCAATATTATAGTTCATTTAAGTTAACAACAGTTGCAAGGAGCGTACCACACTCGGGTTTAAATTTTTTAGAGACTGTTAACTACAGACAGATCTTTTTAAATATGTCTTCTTATTGGTCGTTCATAAACATTACCGACAAAGTCAGGGACTCAAGCTGTGATTTAATCGGAGCCTGTTCAGCCTCCAATGACTACAGTAAGATAGACTGAATTTCGATTCGCGATGTTGCACGAATGTCTGTTATCACTTTTAACAAATTGTCAGGCGCATGTGTCGCGCAGTGTTTTATAGAGACCACCTCGAACATCCCCCCCGTGGGGGTCGTCAGAAATGAAGCTCACTGACGGCCACCTACATCTGCCGAAGGTGGTCGTTTAAAAACAGCATTTTACGACGACCACCATTCGAAGGGGCCGTCAGAAATGAAGCTCACTGACGGCGACCCTCGTCTAGGCCTAGGTGGTCGTTTAAAAACAGCATTTTTCGACGACCACCATTCGAAGGGGCCGTCAGAAACGAAGCTCACCGACGGCCACCCTCGTCTAGGGCTAGGTGGTCGTTGTAAACAGCATTTTGCGACGACCACCATTCGAAGGGGCCGTCAGGAATGGATCTCACTGACGGCCACCCTCGTCTAGGGCTAGGTGGTCATTTAAAAACAGCATTTTTCGACGACCACCATTCGAAGGGGCCGTCAGAAATGAAGCTCACTGACGGCCACCCTCGTCTAGGGCTAGGTGGTCGTTTAAATACAGCTTTTTCGACGACCACCATTCGAAGGGGCCGTCAGAAACGAAGCTCACCGACGGCCACCCTCGTCTAGGGCTAGGTGGTCGTTGTAAACAGCATTTTTCGACGACCACCATTCGAAGGGGCCGTCAGAAATGAAGCTCACTGACATAATATCCGTATGTAAAATAAAATAAATATCTGTCTGTCTTATGTACAATAGGCAATAGGTCTAGTTATTTATTGCATAACATTTCTAATAAGTGTCCCACTGTTATTTCTACTGAAATAAACTCCATTTAAGCACTCCTGTATGTAAATATCTCTTTGAACGTATTTCTCTGATCGGCGATTTAACGCTCTTGCATTGGATTTTATTTGAATTGATCTTAATTCATAAAAACAAGCATCACCATGTAAGGCATTTAGAAAAACCAATATATTAAGCTTCTTTTTCGAAATTTCAGTGTTAGTTTTATGATGCCAAGACTCGAGAAAGTTTGTAGTCCGATGTTGTTCAGCATATGAGGACCAAATCTCGGTTTTCTTTTTGAACCAAAATTTTTGCATGTACGAGTATGATTTAAATTTTTGACATGCTAAATCGTTTGCAGTCTTGGAAGAAATATAATTCCACCCATTTATAATTTCATCCGCAGGCAGTAAAGCTAAAGCCGCACTCAATTTTATTAGTCTCCGTGTAATTTCTTTTTTATTCAGCCCTATCTCTCGGCCTTTTCCCCAGATGCATTTGTTATAGTGGTAATAACAACCTTTTACCTCTACCTTCGGGAATATGGTTACAATAGCATTCATCGCTGCTTCTTCAAAATCCATTTTAAACGTCATTGGTCTCCATTCAGGTATTCTTGATTTAATTAAACAAAACAGGATTTCATATATCTCCTGTGTCTTACCACTTAAAAGAGCATATGCTAGTGGAATTATGTTTGTATGAAGAGTACTGCTGCCATCCATGCACTGTATACAATTGCACAAAAGGTGGTGGACAACTTTTGAAAGTACCATCACTGAGAAAGTTTTTTGTATTACACATTAGTTCTTTTCCTTTTTCGGAACAAAATATAATAATACGAATTCCATTGCAAATATAATCGGCAAGTACAAGTGGATGATACTTGACAGAAATTTCTACTTTAGCAACATCTTCGTGCACTAACTTTTTAACACCTAGAGTTGCATTTCTACACTTATAAAGTGACGTTTGTACACTTTTAAATTAAGGAATTTTACTTATAAGATCCACCCCCTGATCTTTTAATGATGCAACAGTCTTATTATAGGTTGACGGAACAGGTGGGAATTCAGAAGAACACAACTTCTCCTTGCAATTTTCTATAGTTTTCTGTATTATATTCTTTGCATAATCTGGTTTGCATTCACAAATATCATGTAATTTTTCACGTAAAACATTTTTATGCTGAAAACAAAGGTAAATGTAAATAATAATGTAGGTATATTCTATAAGTAAAAAGTAAGTAAGTATATTCTAATTATCAACAAGTTTTTAAACTTGTAGGTAATTCTGTGGCTCTGCCTACCCCACTCTGGGATTACAGGCGTGAAGGTATGTATGTATGTATATTCTATAAGTAAATATATAAAACATATTATTCAGAACTCATTTTGATCGTAATAGACCCACGGCACCTTTTTTTCTTTCTATTTATGCATTCATACCGACAAGAGGAATCTTGATTTTTCTTTTTCAATATGTAATAATGTGGCCCTTAAAGACTAATACTTTGCCACCATTTCTATTAATAACTTCGATGTCGTTACACTTTTCAGCGAAATTATTCATTTTAAAGAGCCAAAGCAAATCACAATATCAATAACATAATGTCATGCTGTGTCATACCGTGAAAGACACTGACACTGATTAGGTAGCAAGTTAGTAAACTCAAAAGAGTTTTAATTTCCTATTATCATTATTTAAAGGACACGTTACTGATAGCACAAGTGGCTATAAGATAACATCAAAATCAAGTATCATATCCATTCAATTGATAAAAATAAACCCGGCGTCCCATTGTAATAACATTTAGTAAGAAACAATCTCGGTATCAAGTTTCAGACGCTTCGAATGGTGGTCGTCGAAAAATGCTGTTTACAACGACCACCTAGCCCTAGACGAGGGTGGCCGTCAGTGAGCTTCGTTTCTGACGGCCCCTTCTAATGGTGGTCGTCGAAAAAGCTGTATTTAAACGACCACCTTCGGCAGATGTAGGTGGCCGTCAGTGAGCTTCATTTCTGACGACCCCCACGGGGGGATGTTCGAGGTGGTCGCTATAAAACACTGATGTCGCGGATACTTTGAGGCTATGAGATGTACTGTACTGAGAATAAAAAGGAGTTTTATCCTTGTCAGTAATTTCTGGTCTCTTTATCTGACAGTTAGAACACGTCCAGATTATTTTGGCATCTTTGTTTGGCTTGTTATAGCTAACGGAGGTTATGTTATAACACACATGATAAAAATGTTTGTCACAATGATGGGACACAATATTTTCCACAGTTTTAACAGGTTTTATTGTATCCATCGCAAAAGCTTATATTGATTTCTTCTAAATATATGTGTATAGATCATTTTATTTTTGGACAACCCTAGGATAAAAGGCATTTTTTATAATGCCACAATAAAGATGTCCCTCAGTCCCAAAGTACTGATGGTGAATATTTTATGAAGATGTCGTGGAGCCCAGAACATCATTATTTACGCTTAAAAAAGAATTACTCGGTAGTTTAGTTTATTTATTCATCATTTTCATCAATTTATTATTACAATATTAATTGCATTGCATGTCAAAAAATACGAAATTACATTGAGATCGTCAAACATAAATACTAATAATCATAGAATACAAAAATAAATAATAATAGAATACAAAAATAAATAATAATTATAACAACAACAATTACACATCTCATAAAATGGTCACTCGTCCGATGTCAATATAATGTACAAAAATGTATAAAGTCAACACAATAATAAAATGAATTTACATTTCCAGTTCCATATATTCATCCACGGAGTATAATGGATTATCCAATAATAGGTTTCTCAGCTGATGTTTAAATGCTTCATCGGATTGTACATTTTTAAGTTTGGCGGGTAGACGCTCATAGTACGTGGGACCGATGATGGTAGATTGGCCACTGCTACATGCACAATACATTAATTCTTTAAAAACGATTTATAGGCTATGAATATTCTGCTAAGTAATGTTGTAGTTTGACTGTACAACTCGGTTACAAGTCTATGTCTAGAAAAATCGCAACTTGGCAACAGATGGAATTCGATTTTTTTGGCAATTACGCCACCCACGCTTCTCTTTTACCTACTTTATTGAAAACAACTTGGTTACCAAAGAAGGTAGAAAATGTAGGACTTAAAAATGTCAGGATCAAGGCAAGGTTAAGCTTTACGTTACATTCAGATTTTACGATATACATACATAGATACTATAGTTAGTAGGTAGTTTTTAGTGTTAGATATTGATTTATTTTTTACAACAAAGCTCGTTTTTATCCCGTTCAGAGAAGAAAACAACCTAAGTAAGGCATCGATCGCATTATGAGCGTCACCGAAGTGAGCGGGCGTTTGATCCAGCGCAATTGCGTGGAACGCATAATGAGTGCGGCGGACCGCGAGCGGGAAGGCGCGGCGTGACCGCGGGCCGCGGCCGCCATGCGCGCGCCGCGCCCGATGGCGCTGCTACTGCTGGCGGCGCTGCTGGGAGGTGCCTGCCGCGCCAACCCCGTCATGGACCCGCCTCGGCCACCTATGCTGCTGGTGCTCAGAGCTGCGTGCTCCGCACCCTTGCCCGAAACACTTTTTTCTGAGGCTAGACTGAAGCAATATGCGGCCTCGGTTGGAAAATCAGCTCTAATTCGTCCCCCAATCCACATTTTAAACTACAAAGGTATGTCAGATTTGGTAGCTAATCCAAATGCTTTCAAGATATAAAACCCTTGGGCATAATGGGCATAGACAAGTAAGAAAAAGATAAGTCCTTTGTGAGTTTTATTTTGTTTCAGTTTTATTAATAATAAATTTATTATTATTAGACGACTGAAGTCAACGGAACGGTTCCGGGTAAAATTTTCAAGACTGTTTTTATCTTATAAAAATAACTTAGGTACGAGTATGTTTAGAAGTTTAGGACTTACGTAGTATTTTGATCGAGCATTGCATATCGTATGAAGAATTATCTTTATGAATTTCGTTTTAAAAACGGTCATACAAAATGACTCTGCTTTGGTGGATCAAACGCTGCTATAATAACATAGTGAGTACTTTATTACATCTTGTAATGAACATAGGTAATTTCCTACATTTGCGTGGATCTTATCATCACTGCAGAGGGCAGATAGTTTCAGCCACTTACTTCAGATACTTAAAATTAATCTGTCTACATGAATGCTTTGATCACAAGATACATAAAAAAAAAGATCCCGATGAATTGAGAACCTCCTTTTTATTTAGTAGTCTGTCAAAAAGGTCTATCTATACTCTTTATATTCCGTATTATTTATTATGTACTTTATTGGCGAGGACAATACAAAGCATTTTTTTATATACGTTTTTTACAACCAATGCTTAAAGCAATACGTCATCAACATGAATTAGTTTGATGTACATATCCAACCGCTGTGTTTGGTCGCCAGTTTTTTCAATTTTACTTTCGACACTTACCAAAATTATAACGTATTTTTTTTGACGCGCTGCAAGCGTTTGTATTATTTTGGATGTTTTTTTTTGCTAAACCAATTGATAGGCCTATTGTAGTCACGTGATGACACCAGTGTTGGACACTTTAAGCTGACTGGCACCAATAATGAACACTGTTTATAGATCCTACGGTCCTAAATTGATTGTTGCAAAACAATTGAATAACCCTTATCTTCTGTCTGTAAAATAAGAATCAAGTGGCCATTATTGGTCCTTGTCCATAATACTGGTTCCATCACCCTACAGTCGAAAACAACGACATTGTATCCACTTTTTACAATGCTATAAGGTGAAAAAGTGGATATTTTTCTTTGTAGTCGACTGTAGATAATGTCTGCTAACCATACCTATCATTGGTTTACATACGTGTACCACGAGTGCTACTTATAAGATTATACAGAACTAAACAGTAATTACCTATAAGTTTTATTTACTGGTACAATATAAAAATGAATGGCCGACTTGCTAAAATAAATGAAGCATAATAAATGTATTTTCACAACACTGTTTGTAAATATTGTCGAAGATGGTCTGGTTTGTTATTCACAAAAGATCACCTTATGGTATGGTACGAGTAAAAGATGTTTTTGCCGGTTTGATTACAAATCAGTGGATGACATTATTGTCCAACCATCATAATATTTTTGTAGTTTCATGCACTTTTTGGTTGTTTAGTTGAATATTCGGTGTATTTTTCCTTAAAAAGAGAAAAAAATCTTCCTTTGTCTTTTCTATCAAAATCAATTACTTAATATATATACGAGTACAATATAATTTAAAAACAAAAACGGCTGATCAGGACACAATTTGCTTCGTTAAATATTTGGTGTATTTTTGCTACAAGGCTTACTGCCGTAGACGTCAATTAAATTGTAATGCTTAATAAAGTTTCTGCTGTCACTTTCTTTGATATAGTAATAGAATAAAACAACACGTCACTAAACAAGCATTAAATTTAATTGACGTCTCTGAGTACGGCAGTAAGTACCCATTTCACCAAACGATGGTAAAGTATTCTTGAGTATACGGGCCACGCCTGCTAGCTCGCATGGAGCGTGTCGTGCAGCGCGTGCGCAATGCCTGCGTTCGGTTCTCTTTTAAGGTTCCTTCGCGCACGCTCGTCACGCCCAGCCTTAATGACACAGGTATCTTAAAAAAAATCTCTTTGTCGGGAAAACCATTTCGCTATTCTCCTTTTGGTATCATAAAAACCGCACGGCTGAAATACATATTCGGAAAGCTGAAGTGGCGAAATTTTGTCAACTTCACGTGTCGCTCAGTGAGTTGGCCACTGCATATGCCTATTCTAGTGTTCCAAAAGACTCGAGCCTCTTAACCCTTTTTTTAAGGCTCACCTCGATTATTGAGGCTTAGAAGGCTAAAAGCCTATAAAACTCTTTAGCCTCCAAGCCTAGTTCTAGTCAAGTCAACTCTTGGAGCTAGTAACCTTATTAAAAAACTATATTATTTAAAATTTAAAGTCCTTGCCAAAATGTTGACACTCTAAAATACTCTAACCTCCAAGGTTTACTAGGAACGAAGGTTTAAAAAAATTGTCCAATATCGACCTTATAATAACGCATCTCTGTGGTTGGGGCTTGAAACATCTCATTAGGCGAAATGGTTTTTTTTAACATGAAAGTAGGTTGGCGTTTTTGTCTTTTCGTGGTGTCATCTTACACTAAATGTCTTAAATTTTCTTATCTATCAGGAAATAAGGAAATAAGTCCATGTTTATTTTTAGTCTCGTACATATGTAGTAACCAAGTTATTTTCCGATGTTCATTCATAATAGGGATCTCCATTTTTTATGTTAACTAATGGAAAATTTCAACAAGTTCGCCAAATCAGGATTTAACACGTTGGCTGCCCACCCTACTACACCTACAGTATTGCTCCCACGCCCCATACAAATTTATTGATCCCACCGGTGATGCTCAAAGCATCGCTCTATTACTGAGGTGCCATGAGCATCACCGGTGGGATCACGTAATCTTCTCTGTGTGGCCATGAGCATCACCGGGGGGATTAGAAGTTCATTTTTCAGGGTATTGTTTTGCGGATATTTTTGGGGGTCAGAGTCAAACTTTGAATGCTATTTTGTAGAGGATACCCTCAGTTGACACAGTATTCTTGAATAAAATACCTGCTAGTTTAGATATAAAATGATTTAATTGAAATCAAAAGGCCTTTTTGCCTGAGAAAATAATAAAAAAATATGGATTACTTTTGATGAAAAAACATTTGATGAAGTAGGTTATTGTTCTAAACCCTTACCATATTTTGCTTCGACATATGATATACAGGTGCAATTTATAGCATGACCGCATTTTATAAAACATGGCCCTGTACAGCTTTTACAATATAAATCTTTTAGTTGTATTTCATAGTTTTCATATTTTTATGTCTTAAAACAATTTACACATTTTGCAGTCACAATAACTTCTTCTTCGTCTATTTGAACTTCGTAGTCCTCTATTATTTTGAAGAATAAATCGCAAAATATGGATAGAGGCATTTTTAGTCGTAGTGAATTCAATTTCATTTTAACAATTTCAATCTATAAACAAAAGTATGTATCATTTTAATTATTACAAATTAGATCATAATGTGAGCACAATATAACAACTATTATTATTACATACCTCGTCAAGAGAAACTATCTCATTTTCTGGTGGTAAATATTCTTCAAAATTCTTTTACAATTGTTAATAATTTATTCAGAGATAAAACGTATAGTTTTTTCACTTTCGAAGGCATATTTTAGTTTTATAGTTGTATATTTCACGTTCAAGATGAGTTTTTTTACAAATACCAATTACTGGATTCAGTTTGGTTTTTTGACGTATATTTAGCAAGAAACAAAAAACATCTGTGTTCAAATAAAAAGAAATATCCTCCATTACACCAAAGAGGATGTACTTTTACCAATAAGATTTCTTGACAAAGTTCAAAGTAATGAATAGTAGTTATAATAATGGTAAAGAATTCTAATGAGTTTCAACAAAACAAGACAAACAGTAATATTTTTCACATTGAATGCAGATCGTAGAGACTTTTTTAACCGTCTTTTGAGCATGTTCTGCTTTGATTTCTGCGAATAACATTTACTGCATCTATTACGTTTCATACGATTTTTGTTTGTCTTTTCTGTAGTTTGCTTCAATTGATGTTTTAATACAGGATTTGGAGTTATATCCAAATTGAGAAAGCTCCGCACTATTATTTCTCGAAAAGTTGTAATTTGCATGGGCTTTCGTCCAACTTCGATTTGAAAATTATTGAATATAAGACATGAGTTTACAATTGCTGTATTGAACAATAGTTCGAATGCCACTTTATGAAACCAACGGATGGTTTTTCTCAATGGTGAAAAGTAGCTTGCCATTTGGTCCGAAATGTCAACTCCTTGCTTTGCCTTATTGTATTTAATAATTGCAGAAGGTTTCATTATTGGCTGGCGGTTCCGATCTTTTTTTCCAGTTGTTTCCATGTCTATTTTATCGCGAGTTGACAAAAAATAGACTTCTCTCTTATCTTTCCATTTACCTACTACGATTCCATCAAGACTTTCCTTGCCAATAACTTGTCCTTTGTCAATTTGTTTCTGAGTTATGTTTTCTGGGAGCCCTTTCCTATTTTTTCTTATTGTGCCTAAAAGATGAGTTTTTGTATTCAAAAGTTTAGTAGCCAGAGTAAGTGATGTATAAAAATTGTCTGTCACGATAGTCCGCCCTTCATCTAAATACTTTTGAGATAGTTCCATGACAATATCCTCAGCTACACCTTTTTTTGACGTGGTTCCTTTCCAGAATAGACCTTTACCCGCAGGGTGTATCCAAGAGGATTACATATTTTGTACATTTTGATCCCATATTTATGTGTTTTACTCGGTATATATTGCAAGAAGAGTAATCGTCCCCTAAAAGGTATCATGGACTCGTCTACGGCCACCATTTCTCCAGGCGTGTAATGCTCCCCAAATCTTTCTTGTATCATATTTATTAAATTTCTAATTTTGTATAACCTGTCTGAGGTATTAGCAGTAGCATTGTCTACAAAGTGAATACATGTTAATAATAGTTGAAATCTATTTCTGCTCATATTTCTAGACACCACTGTATTATTATACAAAATATCATTACTCCAGTAATCTTCCAGTGTAGGATATTTCACCAAGCCCATATAAAGAATAATGCCAAAAAATGTTCTTATTTCTTCCACAGTGGTGTCTTTCCAACGGCTCATTCTAGAGTGTCTGCTCAATCTATGGTTTTCTATGTACTGTTTTGCATACAAATTTGTTTGTTCACATATATATTTCATCATATTCTGTGTCAAGAAACTTTCGTAAACATTAATAGGTTTAAGATTTGCCTTGTTTACAGGATAACTACTATCATAGTTATATGCTTCAATTCCAGTAAAAGTAATGGAGGTTTTCAAATGACTGCCATCAACGTCGACCCACACCCTCGACTCACTATTTACAGTTTGATGTGTAGTTACATCGTTTCTCTCTGTGTTATTTTCAATTGTATTTTCCTCTTGTATGTTCAATTGCTCTATATATTCTTGTACCTGTGTAATAAAGTCTTCGTTGTCGGACGAATTTGTTGAATCGGTTGAACATTCGCTTGGAGAGTAGTCATCCGCAGATCCCGCAGAAAAATCACCGTCATCCGAATTATCTCCTAAATTTTTTAATAAATCTGTAGTAGACGTGTCCTTACTCACATTTTTTCTTTGCCTTTTCGGTCGGGCATTTTTTTCGACGTCAACGTGATGGTTTTTTCTCTTTACAAATGACCTGCTACTGGTTGATGGTTGGAGGTCCATTTTGTCAAAATTAACACTCACGATTCACTGCACTGCACTTTTTCTACTAAATCATGAAAAATAACGCAGTTCTTGTAACCCTTATGCTTACAACACTATTACCCCATCATAGACAGCAAAGATTACCGACACATTATTGCACATATGTCACGTATTTGAATTGTCATTATTTATTTTATGATTTATGATTAGATTACATGTCAGAGGTTGT